>CM070562.1:67452981-67470481 GCA_036346405.1 Phyllostachys edulis | reverse complement strand
AGTGATATATTAGAAGTGAAGTACATACTCCTATAGTGCAAGCAGGTGTCTCATATATATATATATATATATATATATATATATATATATATATATATATATATATATATATATATATATATATATATATATATGAAAATGGTATGGTACTCTGGGGGGGGAGTATCGTACTCTCACCTCTCATATACCGCTTAAATTGTACGATGATATCTCTTTATCTATTTGAGCATACTCGAATAATGATTATAAGATACCCCAAAGTGAGTTCCATGAAAAATTTCATTAAATTCCACTTTTTATAGCAAAATTGGTGTATATACTTCTTTTATTTATGAAAAAGGGTATATAGCAAAAAACAGAGGGCTCAAATGAATTTTTTTCAATCAAGTCACATTGGAGTATCTTATAATTGGTATTGAAGTATACTGAAAATGATAAAGAAGTATAATATGTGTGTTTAAGTGGTATATTGGAAGTGGGAGTACATACTCCTAAGTCTGAAAGCAGTGTCACACACACACACACACACACACACACACACACACACACACACACACTTCTAAAGCAGAAATGACTCTCTCTTCTGTTTCCTTATGCACGCATTGATGGCCTACTGGTCATCTTGTCGAGCACCTCTCAGGCCAAATGCGTTGGCGGATCTCGCGGAAGGACACAGTTTCAACAAAGTGTCCTCGCTCCTTTGTCCAGAAGTTCTGCCGGGTGTGGCGACCACCTTCCGCTGTCTTGACATCCTCCTCCGTCGCATCTTCCGGGTGATCTCCCACTTTTGCCGAGTTAACCACGTCATGGACGTGGTCCTCCACAACGACATTGCACGTCTCCAGGAGGTTTGCCGTCACCTGGACTCAGTGATCCCATGGGCGGGCGCCTTGGCCGCCTAGGCACTAGGTGTGCGCTACCCACCACGACTTGGGCAAGGCATTCCTTTAGGCGCTCGATCGCCTAGCATAATTGGGCATTTCGAAGAGACGGAGCAGAACATATACAAGCCACAAGGTAAGAGCATGGTTCACAATTTCGACAAAATTTCGCCGAAATGTCAGAAATTTTGTCCATTTCGTTCCCATCTGAAAGGAATTGATTTCGTTCAATTTTTTTTGTTTAGTTCAAATTTTGTTTGAATTTGGAGGGTTAAAGACAAGTAAAAGCAGTTCATAACCACAAACAAGCAGCTAGCCCAGTGGTAGCCACCGGCTTATGTAGCTTCAGATGCCTGGGTTCAAATCCCATGCTCACCGCTGGCATCCTTTTATTTTTTTTGGAATTTTTTAAAATTTAAAATTCAAATTTGTTCAAACTGTTTGGCCTTAAATTACCGAAATTTCGCCCATTTCGCCCCCAAGCGAAAAAAATCAAACCAAAATTGTTTTCCCTCGGTAAGAGAACTATACTGTAATACCCTAAATATCAATTGGAGAAAATATTATTTGGGAGAAGGAAATTTATTCAATATCGATTGTAACAAAGTTTAGAGATGAAATTAAGTTCAAAATTCAGAATTTTAGGAAAGAATGGGCATAACCCATATTCGAGAGGAGAGGAGCCGCCATAGTAGCCCAAGGCCCATGAGTGGTGTGACACCCGATAGAAGGCAAGGGTGGAGAGGGACCAAACCCTAGCCACTCCTTGCTACAGATAGCCGCCATGCTACAGTAGCGGCATGCTATAGTGCTCCGCCTCCGCTGCTCCTCCTCTCCCGGCTCCACCCTCCTGCTACGGCCATCGGAAGAAAGAAAGGAGAAGGGACTAGGAGAGGAGCTTCTTGAGGATAGATCATCATCTTCCGCGGATCTTCAAGGGTAACGAAGTACTTTCCCCACTGTTTGTTGATGATTAGAGGCGAATTCGATTAATTGGGTTGGATCGTTTTGCTGCCGGTAGATGTTCAATTCTGTCCAGTACCTTGCGGGGTCGATTTCGGGTTTTTAGAGGCCGAATTGGGGATGCCCATATCCTAGAGATATCTAGATAATGTTTTTAGCTTTCCATGGCCGCTAAGAACACCTAATTCCGACATACGGATCAAAAGTTATGATAGTTTCATTCCTACTATCTAGAATTCTAACGTGATTGATCTGTTAATTTGTCTTTTAAGATATATTTATGTTAAAGGAAAATTCAGGGTTTCCACCCAACTAAGTTATTTTATCATTTTTCATAACCTTTCCAGAATGATAAAGAACGCCCTAATCGGAGTTGTAGATCAAAAGTTGTGATCTGTTCTTTACTGCTGTCCGTTTTGTCTGGGCAGAATTTGTCTTTTAAGTTCATCTGCCTGTAGTATATTGATTTTGGCCGAATTGGGTTATCTCACCAACTAGGTTTTCGTAGATAAGTTCATTAAGTTTCCATAGGGTCTAGGCTCACCTCGTTCCGAGTCCCAGATCGTTACATATGAGTGATTCCGTGTTGCTGTCCAGAATCAGTTCCATGATTGTGTCGTCTGTTTTCAGATTAGATCTAATTAGTTAATTGTGGGTTGTCGGGAAGGCGTTATAGAACGTTAATGGAAGTGTCCTGTTATATGTTGTTCTTATTTCGAGTATATATTGTGTATTCGGAGAGGCTTCAGGTTTAAGAGCACCGCCATTGCCTACTAACGCGTCGCATCATGAAAAGAAGAAATGCTTTGATGTTTCGATAATTAGAAAATGTTGAATGCTTGATGTTGATATTGCGTTTTTCTAAGATCCATGATAATATTTAATGTTCATGTTCCTTCCATATGTGTTATCTCCATGATTAGAGAGCATGTCTTTTCAATATACATATTGCATTCCATGCATCCATTATCCATGTTTCATCCATGGGAGTGGATTAAAAAGACCCATCAATTCCAGTATGGGCACGTAAGACCCACCATTCCAATGTGGGTAGATTGGGACACCGTATGAAATGTTCTTCATACGGGACTTGGATCCGTATTTTGTTAAATGCGGGCTTAGGTGATTTCTGCGTGGGTGTGTCACTAGCAATACGGTATATGCATCGTGTAGTCCCTTCATTTCATTCAATCCATTCATTCAAATATTCGATTCATGATCTATTCATATTCTTCAATGATGTTGGCTTGATCATGTTTGTTGTATGTCCCATTTATTCCTTTTGCTTGCTTTGAGTCTCGGACTCATTCTTACGTTGTTTGTTTATTTTAGGTGATTATTGATGTTGGCTCTATTGGGAGGAGTAGACCGCACTACTCATTCACTTCACCTATTCAAGTCCAAGATTATGATTTAGTTTTATCTTTCATTCGTTATTGATGAGCTGTAATAAATAAATTTAGGCGATGAATGATACCTATTGCTATGTTATGGTTAATTCAATAGTACTTGTGATCTTTGATTATTCCTTCGATAGTTATTGCTTAGATTCGGACTATATTCATGACATGGTCTATTGAATATTGATATCTTTTGTCATTAGATGAGAAGGTGTTCTAATTCTTCCGCATTATGGTTGTATGTTAGATTATTTAGGTGACATCTTAGCTTAGAATAGCCGAGTGTTATAGTTGGTATCGAGCGGGTTTAGGTCCGTAGTTAATAGAAATATATTAAAATGACACATGCCTGATGAGGTGGGGTTGGGTAATCCATTGTTTCGTATTTCTATTGTTATGTTTCATTTGTTGAGCAATTGTTGAATTGTACATACTATCTTTCTTGTTGTTAATCTAAGATATGATGTGATATCCTATATCTATGTATTTATTCTATGATTATCATGAGATGATCCTATATATTCATAATTGATTACATTGGTTATGCGTGCTAATAACATATGTTAAGAAGTTGAGGTCGTGGTTGTTACTCTGGGATTCACCAGGTTACACCACCGTTCGTAGTATGTGGTTAGGGGAGTAGTTACCCCGAGTACCATAGTTTCAGGTGTTGAGCGTGAGTTGCTTTAGAAAGTTGTTCTTTTCCTTGATTTCTGAATTTGGCAGATTCTTGTTTTGTGGTGGCAAATTCTTGTTCTGTGGTGGTTGATTGGTCTCAATGGGTCTCTAATGGTTATCTGAAACAATTATTGTTTTTCTTTCGACTGTTGAATTGCTTTTACCTACTTTGATTGTTGTTAATTGACGAGAATAGAGATTTCCATGGTTGTTCCTTCTTTCTTATTGGAAAAGAATGACTCACTTAATCGTTTGTTATTTTGGGTAATGAAAGTTTTTACATTGCGGTTAGATTAACGAGAAAGCTTTGGTTCTATGTATTTCTTTTGGATTATTTCGATTGTTGAAGTTTAAAGCATCTCTTTTCTGAAGGAAAGTGTTAAAATCCTTTTGTGTTTGTCTTATCTTGTTTAAGTGAGAGATTATATCCGAACGAATAAAACTATTATGGTATGAGTTACCAGGTTGGGTTGTTAGCATGGTGCAAACCATTTATTCTTAACTAACATCCATGAAGGTGAAATTGATTAATTTGAAATGTCATTATGTTTGATACATGATAAAGGGTAAATAGGAGTCTGTCCATATCTATTCGAACCTATGGTTCTTAAGAAGTGTGGAATGTTAATGAACCATTTGATCATTAAGTTTGAGTAATCTGCTAATTTTGTTAGATGATTTGGAATCTAGGTCCTTTTTCAGGTTATTCTAACCACTAGTGATGGTTAAGTTAAGGATGCATTCGAATGTTGCCTTGGTAAATATTAATCTTGAATATGTCTTCTATTGAGATACTTGACGAACTCATTTAAATGCTTGATTCACCTAATTTTGCCACACTAAAGCGATGTTATATGTATTAAGAAATGAAAAGAAGGTGAATGTTCTGACTTGTGAAACATTGTCTTATGTATCCTATATTATTGAAGATTAAAGGTATTTCGTTCTAATTTGGAACTTAAGATAGAATAGTGAGTCTATACTCATAACTATTTTGTGATTGCAAAGCAGAGGTAAGACCATGAATGCTTCCATGATTAAAATAATCATCAATTGTTATGATAATGGCTAGAGTGCATTTAGTGTGTACTATATTGGCGTTAGCGTCAATAAGAGTTAAATGGATGAAATCTAGTAAGAGATTTATATTGATGTACATTTGTGTGATTGTCATGTACTAGTATGATCTTGTTAGCAGAGTTTTGTTTCAACATTTTGGCTTGAGCATTAGGTTTGTTTTTCCAGAGCAAGTACTTATTGCAATCCTATTGTGATGATAGAAATGTTATGTCACTATTGTTGTGTTTCCTTTGAAAAATTTATTGATGGAATAGTGAGGAATGTTGAATTTTGCCAAGAATGTATGATTTTGATGTTAATAAAATGATCAGAAATGTGAGGGTGATATTGATTCTTTTATAGAGAAAGAAAACTATGTTGGTTTCTTTAAGAGGAGTTTAATCTGCTTGCTTCTCGTGAAATCCCGTTAATGAAAATGTTTCGAGTTTGGTGGCTGAGATCATTTGGATCTCATGTTTCATGTGTAGTTGAACTGTTCTGAGCAAATAGGATGTGTTGAAGAATTGTATTGGTTCTTAATTAGTTCTTGTGGTTTGGACTAAAGACCTTATCTTATTCGTTGTGGCAAAGTGTTGCTAGTCAAAGGATTTATTTCAGTGTTAAAGGAAAGAGTGTAGTAGGAGTATTTGAGAATTTGAATCAAGTTTTGTAACTTGTGGTTATTTGAATCGTTCCTAGACTTTCTGCTCTTTCTGCTCAAGGGATGTCGAGTTTCAATCGCAATGTCTTTTTCTTATTGGCTGTTACTTGCTACTTCTTTTTGAGGGATGTGTGCCCTCAACTGTGAACTCAACTTTTGTTTTTTCCAATATCCTCGTTACCAGATTATTTCTTTTGGTTTCGTGCTCGCTGTGAGGAGCAACGTTTTCCTATGTGACGAAATTTGTCCTTGTTCGCCTCTTTTTTTTGAGAAAGGATCAACAGTTTTATGTTGCAAAGTTTTACAAAGCGTAAATTGGTAACTGTTTGGTGGTGGTTAAGTAATAATAGTGGTGAGATTTTGCTACCAAGCTATTGGAGGAGTAGTAGAAGATGAATGGGTTTTGACATGTACCTCTTGGAGGAAAGTTGATTCAAGTGGAATGTTTGGCAAGTAATCTGAGGTGTTCTGTTGAGTAGAACCTATAGTATAGCGAAATTCGAACTTGAGTTCATGTTGAAAGGTTGGGGATTATCGAATGTATGGAAACCTTGATCAATTTTGTTGAGTAACGCAATTGAAAAGTATTGCAATAATGTGTGGGTGATTCCTGATGATGTCAATGAGTGAGATTTGTGGGGATGTTAGAGATTTAATCCGATGATTTCACTATCTGTTATAAGAGAAATTCGTTGTAGAGGTCTTGGAGGTTAAATTTGGGCTTTGCATTTTTATGCTAGACTTTTGGTGTAAAGATTGTATGTAGAGGAGATAGAAAAGCTGGAGTATTAGGAGCGGTGGAATGATTGTTGAAAGAACCCTTCGATGTAGTTCATGAGCTGAGCGTCTTGAGGATTCTCGAGTTGTTATTATGGAAAATTGGAGGTAATGTGATTACGTGGGACCTATTTTTGTGAAGCTTTGGATGCCTTCTATCAAGTTAATTTAAATCAATAGAATGAGTTGCCTAGAGTATTGATTGGATTCAATAGGGTCTCTCCACCATGGTGTGGATGATGTATTCGGTTTAAGCATAATTTGAGGATGTTTAAATTGAGAAGTTTAAGTTCGTAGTGTATAGCGATGAATTAATTCCAAGGTTCGAGAGAGGTTTATTTCCTAAAAGAGAGACTGAGAAAAATGATGTTTCCTCGGGTGGTGAAGCGTTTTCTTGTCTCTTATTTGAGTTTTGTGTTGTTGGCTGGTGTCTTCCGCACTTTGAGTTGGCGCATTGTTGGCATGTTTGATTCTTTCCAATTCAGGCAAACCAAAAGAAGTATTTGGTTTGGGCATTCGGGTGATTTCTCCTTTGGATCTTGTGGTATTCAATCGTAAACTGCCTTTTTAGAAAGTGGGATTGTTGTCGTGATGAATTGTCAGATTTGGGGTTTTACCCTTTTGGTGGAGAGTTAGTATTGCGTGGATACGACGAGAACTCTCTATTTTCAGCTGGATTCTCTTTGTGAATCAGTGCTTTAATAACCAGTTCTATTGTGCATTCTTGTTTAAAGGAGGTGACCCTTGTTAGATGAAGAGTTGGTTGATTTTGAGCATCAACCTTATTTGCCACGAAGTGCGTCTTGGGACGGCGTGGGCATATGGCTCATGGCGTGTGTGGTCCCGGAGTGGACATATAGCATGGCATATGTGCTAAATGCCCGTTGTCCACAAAAGAAGATCAAGAGAAGTGCATCAAATCAATCGAGGAGGCACAACATAAGAGGAAGACTAGAAAAGATAAAGAACAAGAAGTTAGAAATGAAGTTACCATTGATGAGGATGTCACCGGTGATGTTAATGAATATCTTGAACTTGAAGATGTAAGATGCTTGGCACGTTGGAAGTTGGGGCCCATGGATAAGTTTGCAATGCCTATTGATCCTAGTACATTGAGTTCCAAAGAACTACAGCAACAAGCAATTAGTGCCACCATTTTGGAAAAAAAAAAGACTCCATAAAGTAAGGCAACATGTTGCTAGGTGGATTTATGAATAAGGTAATAACTTGCAACTCTTGTAATGTCTACTAATAATAGGCGAATGACATCCTGACGTTGTTTACTAACATAAGTAACATTGTATAATTATTTTATGTTTTAGGTGTACCTTTCAACTCCATCAACAATGATGCCTTTACGCAAATGTGTGAAGCCATTGGCCGCTTTGGCCCTGGCTTTATTCGCCCTTCTCAACACGATGTGCGGGAGAAGTTGTTGTATGAGGAAGTGGATAAAACCAAGGGGTTATTGAAGGACCATGAAGAAGAGAGGGCCAAGATCGGGTGCTCTATTATGACTGATGCATGGACTGTTCAGAAAAGGAGGAGCATCATGAACATGTGTGTGCATTGTAGCATGGGGTCATGTTTTCTAGAATCAAAGGAGGCATCTGATGAGTCACACACTGGAGGGCTCATCTTTCAATATGTGAATTCTTGCATTGAAAAAATAGGTGCATCCTATGTTGTCCAAGTTATCACCGATAATACTTCAAACAACATGACGGCGAAGGCATTATTGAAGGATAAAAGGCCTAGCATATTTTGGAGCTCATGTGCAACCCACACTATCAACTTTATGCTACAAAGAATTGGGGGCATTGCAAGGTTCAAGAAGACACTTGATCAAGCCAAGCCACTAACCATTTTTATCTACTCGCACCATAAGACATTGGCCTTGATGGGAAAATTTTCAAAGAAGAGGGATATAATAAGGCCCAGGGTGACTAGGTTTGCTTCCTCTTTTCTCAATTTACAAAGCTTGCTTGAGAAGAAACTCCAACTAAGGTCGATGGCGCATAGCCAAGAATGGGAAAATTGTATCCATTGTAAAAAAAAGGCAAAGGTAAGGCATCCATTGCTATATTCGTTAGTAGAACCTTTTGGAATGGTGTTTCTCTTTGCTTAAGGGTATTTGAGCCATTAGTAAAGGTTCTTCGAATGGTTGATGGGGATGTGAAGCCTTCTATGGCCTTTCTTTATGGAGAAATTCGAAAGGCAAATAAAGAAATTATGGAAGCCATGAACAATATAGAGAACAACTACAATCCCATCATAGATATTATTGACAAGAAGATGAAAGATAGGCTTGATTCTCCATTGCACTTGATGGCATACTTCTTGAATCCATATTATAGTTTTTGCGATGGCTCCATTTTTTTGGATGATGTTGTTATGGATGGGGTATTAACTTGTGTGGAGACTTTTTACCATGATGACGACGACAAGCAAAGTCAATTGCTAAATGTGGAGTTGGGTATATTCAAAGATCATGAAGGCCACTTTGGGAAAGCGGCAGCAAAGGCCGGTTGCAAAGACTATGAATTTAATCCAGATTTAATAATTACTAGTCAATGTAAATACATGCATGATTATAAATTTGTCATGTACTAATTATTTTCTTGTTCCTAATATGCAGCTAAATGGTGGTCTACTTATGGATGTAAAGTTCCCGTGTTACAAAAAATGGTCATGAGGATCCTCTCATTGACATCTACTTCATCCGGTTGTGAAAGAAATTAGAGCACTTTTGAAGGGGGTTAGTTAGTCTCTAAACTTCTCTAAAGAGTAAAGAGTCAAGTCTCAATTCTCAATATCTACATTAGTGCGTTACATAGCTAACTATACTTTACTTTGCATTTCGTAGATGCATACAAACAAAAGAAATAAACTAGATGTCGACCGCCTTAACCATCTAGTCTATGTTCAATACAATGCCAAATTGAGGAACAAAAAAGAGAAGAGAGAGAAGAAGAACATAGATCCTATTATAGGTTCCGAAGCTAATGAAGCTCAAGGGTGGTTAATTGAAGGCGGAGATGATGATCAAGATGTTGAGCCCGCTACAGGGCTTACATGGAAGGTAATTGAAGAAGCATGTGGGGCTAATGAGGTCTTAGAACTTCATAAGAGCTCAAGAGTGAGACAACTTCATGACGAAGATTTCAAGTTCGATACCGAAGAAGAGGAGGAGGTCAATGAGGAGGAGGAGATTGAGTATGAGTTCGACCAAGAAGAAGTGCTTCCAACCAAAAATTACGAGGAAGAAGATGACTAATCATTCACTCATTTGATCATCAATTTATCATATGACTCTATTTATATTCCGCTTACTTCTTTTATTTGAGAGACCTTATGAACTATTTATATTTGGCTTACTTGTTTTATTTGTGACTTGTTTCATTGTTTGAACTATTTGATGTTACTTATTTGAATTATATTTTTATTGCATCAAGTCATCAATTGACAACTCATGAAGGTCATTACATCAAGTCTTCAAATATATTTGCATCACCAAGCTACCAAGGTAACATCTCTTCTTACCTAATTACACATATACATACATACATACATACATACATACATACATGTCATATCTCTTCTTACATAATTACACATATACATACATACATGTAATCTCTCTTCTTACATAATTACACATATACATACATACATGTAACATACACATAAGCTTGGACTGATGCTTGCTATTCTATGTTCATCCCGCTTGCTTGGCTTGCAATTCTGCTCGGCCGCCTAGGCCCTGCCTAGGTGCCCTAGGCACTAGACAGCTACCCATCGCCCGCCTTGCGCCTAGCTCCTAGGTGAACATAGCTTGGACTGTTTAATCGAGGCGGTGGACGACCGAGTCGACCATGCCGAGACCCCTCAAGCAAGGGAAGAGAGTCTATGAGCTCAATTCTTCTTGATTCAATAGTCCGAGGGTCTTGGGAGACTTCGAACAAAGCGGCGTCGTGGTGGGCGCATTCGAGCTTAGATTCGTGATGATCACGAACCGTCTCGATGCCTGCGCCGCCCTCTGAAGTTTTGAAGCGAAATAGCAACCTACCTCCGCCACTAGAAAAACTTTGTTTATTTAGGTTTCTACTTTTTTAATCTTTGTAAGAAGCGATTGGCCACCTGTTTGGCCACATGTAAATTCTAAAATGAAAAAAAATCTAGTTTGGAGGTGAAATTACTATATTATATGTTAAACTATATATCACAAACGGTTTAGTAGAACAAATATCCGTCAGTGATATGTATCATAATTAAAGCATATTTTTAGCAGTATTTAAATGACAAAATTGACATATAAACATGTAATTTCTTCATGTCATGTAAATGTATACATGATAATATGCTCAAAACATAGAACTTGAGAACAACCATATCACAGACGGTTCCATAATAGAACCGTCTGTGATATCTCTTTATTAGTAGGAGCCCGCTAGGGTTTGCGCCCTAACTCATCATTCCAAAGTCCCCAGCGCCATTACTCTCGCCCGTTCCTCTCCCCATCCGAGTGCCCCTGACCTCGACGCCGCCGCCCCTGACATCAGTGGCGCCGCCCGAGTCGCGCCTTCTCCCCGACACAACTATGGTGATGCTACCGTCGCCGCCGGTCCAATCGACCTCCCCTCGGCCAAATCCACCTCCCCGCTGCCAAATCTGCCTTCCTTTCTTTGTCCTCTCCTCTCGGTGTGCACGACCCCGGCTACCTCTCCACCGACCCCGATGCCACCGCCCTCGACATTGACGACTCCGCCCGAGTCGCGCCTTCTCCCCGACCCTTGTGCCTCCTTGCGCTCGGCTCCGATCCGGCTGTGGTTTGAGGCCCGATTGTTTGGGGCTTCCAGCTCCCTGGACTCAATCCCACATTCCCCCACTTCCTCTTTCTGTTATTTTAGTTCATGCTTGAGCTTGTTTTGGTTTACTGATGTGAGTTGATTATTTACTGATGTGGGTTAATTTATTGATTAAGCATGGTAAATGAAATAGAGGTGGGTTAATGCATGGTGGAGGTGTTGTCACCGGTATTGCGTTGCACTGAGGTAACTACTCCCTTCTACTCTCTATCGCTTTCCCTCCCCTTGCTCTGTGACATAAACTGAGGGCTATTGGCGTATGTGCATTTTGTGCATCTTGCTTAGTTCATGTTGTGGGTTCAGATTGACAAAAATAAATGAGGCAAAATGGTGGGTTTGGTTAATATTCTCTGATGGATACTGAGGGTTATTGATGCTGGTTCTTTGTGTTTGGTTGGTTTACATGGGATGTGGTTCGGATGGGGCAAAATATTAGTCTGTACACATACAAATTTTTGTACATGTAACTAATCTTATGGTATATTCCTATATGATATTCTGCTTTTGAAAGTTGCAATTAACATATAAATTTCTGGAATTTTTACCTAGTTTGTGCCTCTGATCATCAATTATTTATTAATTGGTGTGTATTCTATTCCAAAACAAGACCAAATAAGTCAAAAACTACTACAACACCTCTTCACCTGTCTCTCGCCATTCATTTCACATTTGTCTGTGTAACCGTGTTCATACCGGTCAAGTTCTCCTCCCTTGCGTCCTAGGTACGTCGTACCATTCCATTCCTGATCTCTTCTAAAGGCACAAACAACCACTGCTTGGAGACTTTATAGAGAATATATATCATAAACGGTTTCATCTAAAACCGTCTGTGATACATCAGCTATCATAGATGATTTTATTTACAAACCATCTGTGATAATTGACTACCACAGACGGTTCTAAGTTAATAACAATCTGTGATAGTCTGCATCACAAATGATTCAAAAACCGTCTGTGATGACCTCATGCCATTACTGACCCATAAACTCAGGCGGCTCACGAAACCGTATGTGATGACGTTTTTGAACCGTCTATGAAGACCTTTTCTGTAGTAGTGCTTGTTGGTTCATTCGTCTGGGACTCGTTTGGTATCTAGGTATTGGTTGTAGTGATTTTAAAGGATTTTATAGCGAAATTCCAAGAAAATGATGTACACCAAGATTAGTTCCCGTTTTGTACCAGAGCACACGTACATGTTAGTCCATGCGTTCTGATAGACATCGTTCTGAAATGTGGACAGCCAACATTTCAAAACTTTGACCATTAATACCCAGAAAAATATTTAGATTTGTCATAAGAAAAATGGTATGAGTAGATTTGTCGTCCAAAGTACTTCAACATCATTACAAATTTTTATAATTTTTGACAAGATATAATTGAGAGAAAAAAAGTAATGATCAAATGTGTGTAGTGGAGACTGTCCCAATGTCCAAAACAACAACTAAAAAAGAACAGAGGCAGTGGTATACTTGCTCAAGTAAAGGGTAGGAGTAATTTTTCGTTATATGGAGTAAGTGGAAAAAATGATTAGCTAAACTTTCATAAATTGATGATCGTTTTATTTCTGGAATGTTCATGTGTTTCACATCATAAGAAATTGATCTATTAAATTGTGTATATATGACGACCACTGTAGTTAATAAAAACAATGTGTTTTGAACATCGATCGGTCCCTAAAAAACAACTTTGACTACTAATTACTATTATAATATATTTATAAAATTCAATAAAATTATAATATTATAAAAGTAATTTTTAGGCAATTACACATATGATTATCATATATCTAATCTACATATTTAAAAGCGTATCGATAGCCAAAATTTTAAAATTTTAACTACACATATTCCAAAATAATTTGTAAAATTTTAAAAATTTAACTGCACGCATTCGAAATTGACCTATTTTGACTTGTTTTTTTTACTAGAGGGAGTATTCTTTTCCATAAAGAAGGGTACGCTGCTGCAACGCTACTTGTGCTACAATAAAGAGCGGGTAGTTATTTGGGGCTATGGCTATTAATGCATCGCGCGCGATCGATCGAGCTGCAGTCGTAGCCGCCCAGCCGCTGGTGGGTGGCAAATGGACGCATGGCAGGTTGTTTACGGTATTAATCACCTATCATTAGCTCGATCGTGCTCTCCCACTGCATGCATGCATTGCATGCCGCCATTAACTTTCCCCACCATTCCCCGCCCGATCCCTAGTCAGATAGCCCGGCCACACGCACGACGCGCCGTGCGAGTCGCGGTGCCTGCGTTGCGTCCGCCAAGTGCGCGCGCGCGCGCGTTTCACCGTTGAGGATTGATACAAGGACCGAGTGGCAAAACAAATTGCTATGGCTCGGGCTAGCTAGCTAGGGTCGTAAAAATGTTCAATCAACACTAGCACTAAGTGGCGGATTCAGAACGGAAATGATCGGAGATCCTCACTTCTCATATATATCACATATGTTTATTTTTTTGGCTTGAGGTGTTCTCTTATCTTGGGCTAGGGGTGTCCATACTATATATACACGACTATATCTTAAGAAAAATGATTTTTTTGATCCAGTGTTCTGTGCAACCGAGAACAATACTGTAGATCTGCCCCTGCTAGCACTACAAGCGATCTGAACCATCCGATCCTACGAGGACGGCTCCGGGAGAAACCTTGGCAACCAAATAAGGGGCGAGTTTTCTTTTGTTTCTCTGGAAAAGTCCGGTTTTGATCTCTCAACTCTTTTCGAAATCTAATTTTCGAACTCAATTCTAAAACCATTAATTTACATCACCAAAGGCCCCAACTACGAGTAGCGGTGCAATAACCCCTGCGCTCAATCCACCCCGATTTTGATTTACGGGGAACCGATTGGGATCCGATGTCATATGGCATTGTCACTTGTATCGTTGAGTCAGCAAGATAATAATGAAAAACTTTCCTCCCCACCATGTCGGAACAGAAACCTAACATCGAAATACTATCGCTCTCAAGTTTCTCTGCAATTTCTTGAAGATAATGTTGAGTAACCGTCGCTGGCCAGTCCAGTCCGAACGATTACCTCGCAAACAAGCATAGAATCGCTTAGAACAAATCAAGAACACAAGAACAGAATAAGAGATTGAACACAGAGATATGATGGGACTTCGGGCTTCTCTTTATTGCTCTTTTCAATATTGATCAAATACAATGGGGGGTCCCCTCTCCTTTATATAGACTACTAAACTATGAGGTGTCCAATTGGGCTAGGACTCCTGATCATGGGCCCGGTTTCCTAACACTCCCCCTTGGACACTCATCAAACATGTTCATGTCTCGTCAAAACTCCATAAAAACCCAGTGGGAAAAATTTGAAGAAAGAGTACATGTCATGCGTTCGTTGTGTTGCACTGAATTGCCTCATCAAAAACCTTAACCGAGAAACTTGAGGAAAACTTCGTCAAGGAAAAAAGTACAATCCACCTAATTTTCATTTAGGTACTCGATCTTCGTGATCAAGTTTTAGCAAAGAGTTTGTGAAGGTTCTCCCCCTGAATTCTGCACTTCTCTAAGTCTCATCATTCCAATTCCACGTATGCATCTTTCAAAACTAGACGCTGGGAGTGACTTAGTGAACATATCTGCTAGATTTTCACATGACTTAGTATGCAGTACTTTAATTTCGTCTATCTTTTGCAATTCATGAGCATAGAAGAACTTGGGGTTGATATGCTTAGTGAGGGACTCTTCACATAACCCATGCACTTGTGCAACTTTAAAAGTGCATTATCTTCATAGATAATAGTGGGGTTTCGCGGTATTCAATCCACAAGGTATTGGATGTGGTGAATCATCCTTGAAGCCAAGAACATTCTCGTCTTGACCTCATACGGTGCTATAATTTCTGAGTGGTTAAGTGAAGTCGATACAAGACTTTGCTTAGGCGATTTCCATGAAATTGCAGTTCCACCTACGACGAATACATAGCTTTGTTTGCGACTTAGTTTGTATCTTGGTCGATAGGTACCGGCATCTGCATAACCCGATCATAGTTAGGTCTTGGTTCTTTCTGTAGAACAGTCCAAGATCCTTACTTCCTTGGAGGTATCGGAAGATGTCCTTTATTCCCTGCCAATGCCTTTTGGTGGGTTCTGCACTATACCTTGCTAGAAGGTTCACTGCAAATGCAATGTCAGGTCTGATATGGTTTGCTAAATACATGAGTGCTCCAAGCTGCGCTCAAGTATGGGAATTCTAGTCCCAGAACTTCCTCCCCCTCTTCTTTAGGTCTGAACGGGTCCTTGTCTTGCTGCAAGGATCTCCCGACCATTGGCACTTTCGAAGGGTATGCCTTTTCAAATCCGAACCTTTCTAACACTTTCTGAGTGTAGGTTGATTGATGTACTAAAATCCCTTTAGGGGTATGCTCAAGCTGCAAGCTTAGGCAATATTGGTTTTACCCAAATCTTTCATTTGAACTCTCGATTCTAGGTAAGAGCTTGCTTTCTTAATATCTTCGGGGTTAGATGATATTCAGATCATCTACATATCTTGAGATTATACAAAATCCATCACGGGATCTTCATTATAAATACAGGGGACAACCCTCATTGTTCGTGTAGCCTTTCTTCAGAGAAAGTCGCTTAGCGATTATACCACATACTTTGATTGCTTCAAGTCCATCTGGTGACTTTCTGAGTTTACTTTGCTGTCAGTTTCTATTGCTCTGTCTTGGTTTGGGGCGAGGGATACCTTGGTACCTTCATGTAAATGTCGAATCCAAGTTTCCATAAAGGTATCACGATTACCACATCCATCAATTTCATTTCCAAATTCAGATTCACGCCATTGAGATTAAATATCTAAAGGTAGTTCCGCCCATGACCGGGGAATAGGTTTCTTCATAATCAACTCACAGTGGTTGAGTGAAATCTTGTGCAACAAGCCTTGCTTTATATCTTACAACTTCATTGTTTTCATTTCTCTTTCGAACAAATACCCATTTATGCCCTCGAGGTGCACATGGGGAGGTGTGCGACTTCTGAAACCTAAATACCTCTCTTTTATTGAGATATTAATTGCGCTTCTATTGCCTCCTTCCAATCTTTCCAATCTGATCTTTTCTTACATTCGATGGCGATGTAGGCTCTGGATCAAGATCGATGATTGTGGCAATTTTCTTTGCAAAATAAATATCGATATTGGCTGTTGTTCTATTCATAGATTCTCCCGTAGTCATATAATTTATAGCTATTTCTTCATAGGGCAGTTCTGCTAATGCTTCTACTCGCTCACCGCTGCTTCCAATTGCGGGGGCAAGTCCCTTTAGTTTTTCAGCTCCGATGTGTGCGCACACATCCATCTTGATGTTTCCTCCGTGGGAATATTCAAATCGGTATGCTTTTCTTGAAGGTTCCATACTAGTGCGAGTCTCAACTAGCTCCCCTTCTTGATGCAGGGAACTTGGGTGATCGGTGTGTCAAGTCCTTCTTATCCTTTTTAGCGGGCGTCCCGGTTGCCAGGATTCGAGGCCGGAGTTCTCGTCCTTTTATTCTTAGGCCTTTGGGCGGGATTAGGGATACCTTCAATTTTCTTTGGTATTTCGACCCTCTCAGGTGCATTGCGTGCGAGCACATGCGACTTGGTCACGCTCTTCAAATCACAAAAGTGGTCAGGCGAGTTGATTAAGCTAGCGCTTGCAAATCAATTATCTTTTGGACTTCTCCATTTGCTTCACTAGTCTTGTGGTCATGTGCATGGATTCCGTGGCTTGCCACGTTATTTCCGACATTCTTCATCAAGGGTTGATTTCCTCCCCTAATGACGAAAACTATCCTCATCAAATATCTTTGTCGTGGCGAAGGCGTATGCAAATCTCGATCATAGGGTCCAAATACCTAATTATGGATCTTGTCTCATAACCAACGTATATCGAGACTTTCGGAGAGGTCCCATTGCGATTCATTGCGGTGGTGGTATAAGAATACATAAACCTTGCAACCAAACCGGAGGTGAGAGATTTTTGGTGGTGACCCTTGCGCTAGTTGCATAGTTGAATGGATGTTATATGCCGATGGTCTAAAATTGATAAGATTCTTTGCGTGCGAGGCTGCGTGTCCCCAACATGTAGTTGGTAATTTACAATTCTGCAAAAGCGGTCGGGCAATAAATTTAATTCTTTTAATTAATGCCTCTGCTAGTCCATTACAGGTGTGGGCGTGCGGTCTTGAATGCTCAAGCGGTAATTCCCATTGC